>QRFJ01007572.1:0-46555 GCA_006176705.1 Cocos nucifera
CATTGCTAATTATATGAATCAGAAAGTTCTGTCTATTTGAAAGGATATTTCGATGATGTCGATGATGGAGATCACGGGCATGTCTCATTACCATCGATATTGAACCTAGCTAAGTCATACAAATAAGGGTTTTGATCTAGATGTCATCAATTAGCTAACTAGTTTGATTGATTTGGATAGATTCAAGTTAGGTTCAAGATAATCGTGCTGAGCATATGATTTAAGCCTGAACTTTCTCCTTCTATAAGTCTTTCTGATTCATTGCAACTGAGTTGAATTAGATTTGACTCATTCCTATATCTTGAATGGATTTATTATCATCGACTAGAACAAGTCTGCGGTCAGGATTAATTATGAAAATTAAGTTCATTCCTAAGTGTAATTAGACTAGGGTAATAGTTGACCCAATTAAGAAGAAATTAAGGTCCATGTGATCAGGAATTTTAAAAATTCTTTAGAAATTATTTGCTCTAATTTTTTGGAATAAGGAGATAGTAACTTTAGCGATGTTCAAAATTTCATGATTTTTTGGAGTTGCCCTAGATTGGATTTGATAGAGTTTGATTTGGATCAAACTCTTGAGGGATGAGTCCTAGATGCGCATGGACTCTTCTTTATCCTTTCATGCCGCCACCTTCCAAAAAGATTTTTAGCATCAAAACTAAATGAGATCTAGGGTTTTTCATGGAGATCAGGTCTAGGTGACCCAATGTTTGAATTAATAATGTTTTTCATCAAAAATGGACTCTTTATGGCACTATGTCTTGTATAAGAACTCTTCTCACGAAATTGCCTCAATGAAAATTTATTTTTTCCACATCCAAAGGAGCCTTTCCTCTGATATCCACACCCCCTCTATCCTCTCTCTCCCTCTCTTCTATATGCCTAAAAGGTTTGGCACAAATCTGAGTTGAAGGTCTAAGGTTTTTGGCATAAGATTCAGCATCTACGCGATGGTGTTCGTGAGATGAATAGCCTGCCCTCAGAAGTCATTTTGAAGGCTTTTAAAATTAGATCTAGATCTAATTTTTGGAAGAGAGATTCAAGAGGAGAGGACATTTAGATCCTATCTAAGTGGATACTAGTAGAGGCTAGGCGCGAGCATGGCTCTTTCCAGAACCTCAAGAATCAATAGGATCATCGTAGGGTAATTATATTACCAAATTAGGTACTTAAAATTAAATCTGATTTAATTTTTTTTAACTTTTAATATTAGATCTATAAGATTAGATTCAAGAAATCTCAGATTTGATTAAGATTTTAGAAAAAATTTTTTAAAATATTTCTTCAGATCCAATCAGATCTAAACGATCCTGTGCCAAAAAAATAGGTTAGTCCTTCAACCGGTATTAGGGCCAGGTTGTAGTTTTTCAGATCTATTTTAGATCTGATTTTATTTTTATTTTTAATCTTATATTAAAAAATTTTATATATCACATCAAATATGATTAGATCTAAAATTAAAAAAATTAAATTAAATCATTTAGATCTAATATGTATGAGATGCATGACTAGACTGGAAATAGAATAGTTCTATGTATAGTCTAGTATAATCATTTTGTTAATTTGATTAAATATGATTTTAGATCTATTTAATTTTTATTTTTTTGATATTATAATTATTGTAATCAGATATAAAAAATAGAAAATAAAGTTTTTAATTTTTGATTTATCATATGTGATATGAAAAGATGCATGTTTAGACTAGTTGTAGAATAGTTCTACAAATTATCTAGAATAGTTTTATTTTAATATGATCAAATTTAAATATATTTTTTAGATATTATATATGATATTTTAGATCTGAAAAATTTGCATGTTTAATTTAGTGATGATACATGAGATGTATGCAAAGCATATATTAATTAGATCATTAATTATATATGTGATATATGATCTAGATCTAACTAGTTCTGTAGATTCAATTATATTTTTGATGAAGATGTTTTCCTTGGTCATCCGATCATAAGAATAAAGTAGGGTTTAAAGGCTCTCTCCTCCCATTCAATGGGATGTTCTTATGGTATGTAGGGGTGCTACGCATTCATTCTTAATCAGAAATTAAAACTTATTTTTCTGCAAAATCTTAGATCCTGAAACCCTAGGATTTTGATACATGTTTTTTATTTATGAACCCAAACTAATTAAGAATTAAGATTATGAAACTAATTAGATCTAAAATTGAGAATTTTTAAATCTAAGATATTTTCATAAAATTAGATTCGGACTTGGGTAGCTCAATTAAGTCTAGTAGATGATCAAACCGAATCAAGAGTTGGTTAGATGGAATCAAGAGTACTTAGAATTGATCAGTCCAATAGTTGTAAGTTTAGGTCAAGGTCGACTCATAGCCACATGTGATCGATCTAATTAAGACCTAATTTGGCTCCATGGCTCAAGCATGGATTGTAGGCTAACCCAATTAGTTCTAGTTAGATAATTTGGTGTCTAAGGTAAGTTTGGTGAATATGATCAATTGATTTTTAATTGGAAGCTACTCAATCTGAATGCATTCTTACCGAGTTAATAGCATATCCCTTCCATCGTTCTCACTTATCTGGCCATTTGTGTCAATCAAGTTCTGATTTGAGGTGGCTAACAATTTGAGCTAACCCATGCCAGTAGGCTTGTCATAATCGTTATGGTTGAGTCAAGTCTAAGAGACCTAAATTGAATCTCCCTAAGAAAAGATTAAGTCAATTGATCTTCTACCATTGTAGATGTGCAAGTCCTTCCCAGGGTTGATTGTTCTCGATTGATTACAGTGGCTTAGTTGCACCAGAAAGACGCAACCATATTTATTAGGCATTGGATGCTATGAGTTGGAGGATCGATTGGACTCAATATTTTGGATATGATGAGAAACCCAATCAGGAATCAAATTTATGCAAATGATGGGTCTGACTTAACTAAGGAGTGGATCAATATTCCGGATATGGTGAGATTCATGAATTAGAGATCAGGATTAGGTGCACCATGATTAGAGAATCATTGGATAAGAGTTGTCCACTCATCAGTTGATCCATCACCAATAATAGTTTGGTGAGGTGGTGAACTAGTTGGTGGGACCGCACCACCCACTAGAAATTAATTGATCGTAAAGATTTTTGCATCTCTACCTAGAAAGTATAGGGATTCAAAAAAATGGTGAGAGATTAATTTATTTAAAAATAAATTTTTTAAATAAATTGATTAAGTCTAATTATAAAATTTAACTAAAAACTTTGACTCTCTATAGAAAAATGTCTTCGTCCAACCCACTAGCCCGTATCCTAGGCACCTATAGACTGATCGAACCCAACTTCAAGGATTGGCTCCAAAATTTTAAAATTATTTTATGTTCTGAGAAGTTGACTCATGTGTTGGAATAGGATCCTCCCACTTTACCAGCTCGTCCATCCACTGATCAGAGAGCATCTCTAGAGAAGTAGATGGATGATGATAATAAAGTCAGATATTACATGTTGGGCTCGATGTATGATGAGCTTCAGCACCAACATGAAGACATTAAGACTAGCTGCCAAATATTGGCTCACCTACAAGAGTTGTTTGGTGAACACAATCACGCAGCCAAATATCAAGTCACTAGAAAACTTTTTAAGGCTCAAATGCATGATGGGCAGTCGGTCCAAGATCATTGTCTGATGATGATCAAGGACTTAGAAAAGCTTGAGAAACTCGGTGTCAAGTTGGACAAGGATTTGCAGATTGATATAATTCTACAATCTATGACTGATGCATATGGATAGTTCATCATGAACTACCATATGCATAAACTATAGAATACTCTGGCAGAACTTATGAATATACTAGTTTCTGCTAAGCTTTCTATGAAAGGTTCTAAAGGCTCAGTACTTGCTGTAGAGCGGACTTCTTTCAAGGAAAAGTCTTTTGGAAAGAAGAAGAAGTCCATGAAGAAGCAGAAGGTGGATGGTGGAAAGAAGACGAAGGTAGAGCTTAGAAAAGAAGGCCGCTGACAAAGAAAAATATTTTCATTGCAACACAGACGATCATTAAAAATGAAACTACCCCTTGTACCTAGCTAGCTTGAAGAACAAGAAGGAGGTAGGTCCTTCTGGAGGTATGCTTGTTATAGAATCTAACCTTATGATTTCTTCTGTATCCAGTTGGATGCTTGACTCTGGTTCTAGTACTCACTTGTGCACTTCTATACTGGGTCTTGAGGATAGCAGAAAACTGAGAGATGGTGAGATGATCCTATGCATCGGGAATGGAGCAAGAGTTGCTGCAGTGATCGTAGGAACCTACCCTCTGTGATTACCATTAGGATTAGATTTAGCTCTCAGAGACTATTTTTATGTGCCTACAGCAAGCATGAATTTGATCTTTATTTCATGTTGAGCACAGGAAGGCTATATAATTAGTTTTCTTAAGGACCATTATAATATTCTTTATGGAAGAAATAAAATTATAAGTGATTACCTTATAAATGGTCTCTATCAGTTACATATTGATATTTCTATTTTCAATATCGAGCAAAACATGAATACCATAGGATCAAAATGACCTAAGAATAGTCTAAACGATAGGTATCTATGGCACCTTGGGCTAGGTCATATAGTGAAAGATAGGATTAATAAATTGGAGAAATTTAGGCTATTGATTCTGTTGACTTTCAAGTCATATTCGATTTATGAATCATGCCTTCATGGCAAAATGACCAAGCTTTCTTTTATAGGACATGGGGAAAGGGCTACAGACCTATGTGCCCTAGTACATACTGATGTGTGCGGTCCATTTGATGTGCCAGCTAGAGGCAACTATATCTACTTCATCACCTTTATAGTTGATTTATCTTGATATGGGTATGTGTATTTGATGCGACATAAATCTGAAGCTTTTGAAAAGTTCAAAAAATTTAGACATGAAGTAGAAAAATAAACTGAAAAACCAATTAAGGTTCTTCGATCAGATCGAGGAGGTGAATACCTTAGTCAGGAATTCCTAGACTATCTTAAGCAAAATGGCATAGTCTCTCAACGAACTCCACCCAGAATACTTCAACTCAACCGAGTTTCAGAATAGAGAAATCAGACCTTATTAGATATGGTCCGATCTATGATGAACTTTATGGATCTTTCTGAGTTTCTTTGGGGACATAGTCTAATGACCGCTATATATTTATTGAATAGAATTTTCTCTAAAATCTTTCTACCACACCATATGAGATATGGCATGGTAAGAAACCAAATCTAGGTCACCTCAGAATTTGGGGTTGTCCGGCTCATGTCAAGAGACAACAGGCGGACAAGTTAGAGTATAGGTTCTTTAGAGCTCGATTCATAGGATATCCTAAAGTGTCATTAGGATATTATTTCTACATTCCGAAAGATCACAATGTGATTGTGAGTCGACATGCCATCTTCCTCGAAAAATAGTTTATTCAAGATGGTGGCATCGAAAGGCAGATTAGGCTCGAGGAGAAAGTCTCCCAAGAGCAATGAGCTAAGGATCCTATAAAATCCAATCAGATTGAGGCAGTCCAATCACTACCTCCTCCACCTCATAGATCAGAAAGAATTTCTCATCCTCCTAAAAGGTACTTAGGTATTATTTCAGAGGACGTAGAGGAAATATTCCTCACAGAAAATGGGGTTCATGGTGATGATCCCAAAACTTATGATGAGGCGATATTAGATATTGACTCCGAGAAATGGTTAGAGATAATGAAGTCAGAGATTGACTCAATGCGCTCGAACCGAGTCTGAACCTTGGTAGATCCATCTGAAGGTATACTATCTATTGGGTGTAAATGAATCTAAAAGAGAAAGATAGGTGTAGATGGGAATATGGAGACATTCAAGGCTAGTATAGTGGCAAAAGTGTATAGTCAGCACAAAGACATTGACTATCAGGATATCTTCTCGTTAGTAGCCATGCTAAAATCCATCCGCATATTGCTTGCTGTTGCAACCTATTTTTATTATGAAATATGGCAAATGGATGTAAAAATGACCTTCTTAAATGGATATCTTGAGAAAGATCTCTATATGGAATAGTCGCTAGATTTCACATCCAGTGATGCTGATTACAAGGTCTGTAAGCTGCAAAGGTCCATCTATGTGTGGGGATTTATGGTGCTCCCAAGCCTTGGGAGGCCACAGGAGGAGTCACGGTGATGGCTCCGGAGATTTTAGGAGCTTGGTTGGTGCTTCGGAGACCTGGGATACAAGACGAAGTAAAGAACCAAAGTTGCAAAAATTAAGACTACAGAAGAAAGATTTTCTGTAGGTTAGTCAGCTTAGTCCAAAATTGGGCCGACTAAGTCTTAGAGCATAGGCAAAATAGACAGCTGAACATTCAGAACTGCTAGCGTGGCACAGAACTGGGCTGGCTCAGTTTCAGACTGAGCCAACCTAGTGGAACATAGCCGGCTCAGTGCTGAGACTGAGCCGGCTTAGTATGCGGGCAAAGTTATGTGAGGATCTATTTTGGGCTAGGGTCTGGGTTGATCCTAAGGTCTTAAGGCCTGGTTTAAGAGGTCTTAAAGGAGCTAACTCATGTATGGGTTGGGTCTAGATCCAAAGGATGAGAGCATAGGAGACAAGGGTGTACTTGGGCTCGGTGAGTGCTTTCATGTATTGGGTTAGCCAAAAAAGTTTTTGGTCAGACCTAATGGCTATGTATAAATACATAGGTTGTATTAGGATTTTAAAAGGTTGGAATCAATATAGACCTTTTCTTCCTCAATTCTCTCTTTTTCTCTTCTCTCTAGAGTTGTTGCCTTAGGATTCTTGAAGAAGCCTTGGAGAAGGGGGTGTCTCTCTCAAGCGCATGGAGGGAGGCGCCCCATCATAGATCCAAGTGGAGGGTCAGTGGTTTGCTGCCCATAAAGAACATCACAAGTTCCTTCAAGTCCGTGCTAAAGATCAGGGGCTTTTGCAACATGGTATCGATGCTTGTGATGTCAAGGATGATTGGCATTCGAGCA
The DNA here is from genome assembly GCA_006176705.1 of Cocos nucifera. Lineage (NCBI taxonomy): Eukaryota > Viridiplantae > Streptophyta > Magnoliopsida > Arecales > Arecaceae > Cocos > Cocos nucifera. The sequence goes on from QRFJ01007572.1 coordinate 6,953, forward strand.
ATATCATAGGTCTACAATTTGGTATCAGAGCTAGATGATGCCTTGGATGTTGTGGACGGCAATACTATGGACTTAAGCAAGCATCTCGGAGTTGGAATGCTCATTTTAATGATGTGATCAAATCATTTGGATTCATCAAGAACAAGGAGGAATCATGTGTATTTAAAAAGGTCAGTAGGAGTACTGTTATTTTCCTTATACTGTACGTGGATGACATCCTCCTTATTGAAAATGATATTCCCATATTGACCATAGTTAAAATGTGGTTATCAAAAGAGTTCTCTATGATAGACCTAGGAGAGGTATCCTTTATTCTAGGAATTAAGGTCTATATGGATAGATCGAATAGAATGCTAGGTCTCTCATAGAAGATGTACATAGAGGAGGTACTAAAGAGATTTAGCATGAAAAACTCTAAGAGGGGATTGGTGCTCTTCAGACATGGCATTCAACTCTCCAAGAAGATATATCCCAACACACTTAAGAAGATTGAATGCATGAGTAAGATCCCTTATGCTTCGGTAATAAGGAGCCTCATGTACACCATGCTATGTACATGACCTGATATCACCTATGCTGTGAGTGTCACGAGTAGATATCAGTCAAATCTAGGTGAAGAGCACTAGACTTCTGTGAAATATATCCTTAAGTACTTGAGAAGAACTAAGGAAATGTTCTTAGTTTTTGGTAATGGAGAACTCCAGTTCCAGGGTTATACAGACTCAGATTTTATATCTGATATAGATGATTGAAAGTCGACATCTAGTAGTCTATTTGTGTGTAATGGTGGTGCTGTCAGCTGGAAGAGTTCTAAGCAGACCGTGATAGCAGATTTCACCATGGAAGCAGAGTACATCGCTACATCAAAAGCTACAAAGGAGGTATTCTAGTACAAGAAGATTGCCACAGAACTTGAAGTGATGCCATTAGATGTCGTCCCTTTGTACTGCGACAACAATGGCGCCATAGCCCTAGCTAAGAAGTTGAGGTCTTACCAAAAATCCAAGCACATTGTGAGGTGATTCAACCTCATCCATGATTACCTCATGAAGGGTTACGTCAAGGTCAATAGAGTCAACTCCATGAAAAATGTGGCAAATCCACTAATGAAGCCTTTAGGCCAACAGAAGATCGAAGCCCACCTTAAGAAGATGGGACCTAGATTTATAGCTAATTGGCTTTTGCTCAAAAGAGAGTTTGTTAGATGTGTGCCCTAGAAGCCAGATTGGCTAACACTTGTAATACACTTCTAAGAGTAATTTTATATTTTTGACTATAAATTAATAAATGAATTATTTTCTATCACATTGTGTATTTAAAGTGTATGTGATACATCCTTTGAGTTAATGGTAATGATAATTCATATTTTCAAAGAGTTAAAAATTTAAGACATGAATTTTTATAATTAACTCATAAACTGCTCCCAATTATAGGATCATCACGAGGATCATGATTGATCTGGAAGGTTGGTGTACGATCTCTTTCATTAAGTAGATGAGTCTTGAGTGTACGGTGGGGAGACACCAGAATGAGAGTACAGATACTCATTAGAGAATGAGGGTACTGAGCATGACCACCTTGAGCATTCATAAGGAAGTCTACCTTCTCATCGATGACTGGCTCGATGTTGTAGTAGTGTGTTTGATTCTTTGATCTGAGGTGCATCGGCAACACCTTGAGGGTGTTGTAGTTTGACTACACCATAACTTGATCTCCTAGTCATTTGAAACTCTGAGGTGTATGTTAGCTATAGTACGTTCATTGTTGTAATTGGATTGCACCAACAAGGGATCTATCTATCTCGGTAGATGAGGAGTAGCCCTATAATGATCATGAGAATCGAGTCTATAAGCCCATGGCCATAACAGAGTGAAGATGATAGAAAGAATTTCTATAAGGATTTCACAAAGGACTCGAATCGAATGATTAATTCATAGGATGGATATTAGATTTGACGAGTTCACCTTAACCCTAATCCTGTCGGAACTCAAGATAGAAGAATCCAATCACATAGGTAGCTATACCGAGAGGTTCACTTTTAGTTCTAATGGATTGCCACCATATACTGCTAGGTGTCACTAGTGGATTTTTGGAGCAATTAGAATGATTTTGTCGATCGATCATTCTAATTGTATGAATCAGAAAAGTTCTGGTCCATCAAAAGGTGTTTTGATGATGTCGATGATGGAGATCATTACATGTCTCATTACCATACAAAACTAAACCTAGATGGGTCATACAAACAAAGGTTTGGATCTGGATGTCATCAATTGAGATAACCTAGTTCGATTGATTTTGATTAGATCCAATTAGGTTCAAGGTAATCGTGCTAGCACACGATTGAGCCTAATTTTCTCCTTCTGTAATCTTTTTGATTCATTGTAACCAAGTTAAATTTTGATTTGACTCATTTCTATATCTTGAATAGATTTATTTTCATCTGACTGGAATAAGTTCAAGTCAGATTAATTATGAAAATTAAATTCATTCCTAGTGCAATTGAACTAGGGTCAATAGTTGACCCAACTGAGAGAATTAAGGGTTACATGATCAAAGAATTTTAAAAAATTATTTAGAAACTATTTTGCTTTATTTTTTGGATATGTGATAGGGCATGAGCTATACATTGGGTGTGCAAAATTTTGTGATTTTTGGAGGTGCCTAGATAAGGTTTTGGTAGAGTTTGATTTGGATCAAACTCTTGAGGGAAGAGTCCTAGATGCACATGGACTCTTCCTTATCCTTTCATGCCGCCACCATCTAGATGGATTTTTTGGCATCAAAACTAGGTGGAATCTGGGGTTTTTTGTGGAGATCAGGATTAGAAGTCCCAATGGTCGAATTAATAAGGTTTTTTATCAAAATGATATTCTTTATGGCACTATATCTTGTATAAGAACTCTTCTCATGAAATTGCCTCAACAAAAATTTATTTTTTTCACATCCAAAAGAGCCTTCCCTCTAACATCCACACCTCCTCTATCCTCTCTCTCTCTCTCCCTCTTTTCTATATATCTAAAATGTTAGGCATAAATCTGAGTTGAAGGTCCAAGGTTTTTGGCACAAGATTCAGCATCTACGCAATGGTGTTTGTGAGACGAATAAGCTGCCCTCAGAAGTCATTTTGAAGGCTTTTCAGATCAAATCCAGATCTAATTTTTGGAGGAAAGATTCATGAGAAGAAGTCATTCAGATCCTGCCTAGGTAGATACCAATAGAGGCTAGGCGCTTGCATGGCTCCTTCCAGAACCTAAGGAATCAAAAGGATTATTGTAGGATAATTAGATTACCAAATCAGGTACTTAAAATTAAATCTAATTTAATTTTATTTTTAACTTTTAATATTATATCTCTATGATCATATTCAAAAAGTTTCAAATCTGATTAAGATTTTATAAAAAAAAATTTAAATATTTCTTCAGATCTAATTAGATCTGAACGATCCAGTATTGGGAAAATAGGTTTTTCCTTCACTCCAGTGCCAAGTCCTTCAACCATAGAGCTTCCTTCGCTACCTCAGTGATGCCAATATACTCCACTTTAGTAGTAGACAAGGCCATAATTGACTGCAAGTAAGTTCTCCATGAGACCAGACCTCCACATAGGCTGAATACAAAACCTATAGTCGAACATCAAGTGTCCACATCTTCACTATAATCTGCATCCATATATCATTCTATTAGCCCTTGAGCTTTCTTAGACGTGTTAGGATGTTCATTTGCACCTTCCCACTGACCATAGAAGATGCCGATCCTAGCTAAACCTGCCAAGTATCTAAAGATATCCTTCTATGCTCTTCAATACACCTTTTTAGGCTGAGCCATAAACCTGCTCACTTGACTCACTACATGGGCTAAATTCGGCCTACAACATACCATAGAGTACCTAATAATTTCCACACCAAAAGCATATGGAATCTTTTTTATCTCCTGAATTTCCATCTCAATCTATGGTGACATGATCTTAAAGAGTCTAACATGCCCGGCTAATGGCAGCTCAGCCAGTTTGTCCTCCTTCATTCCAAATCTCTCCAAGACCTTCTTGATATATCCTTCCTGAGATAGATGCAGTAGCCTCTTGGTTCTGTCTTTGATGATTTCCATACCAAGGATCTTCTTTACAGGCTCCAAATCCTTCATCTCAAACTCTCGAGATAAAGCTCCTTTCAATTCCTGCACAACTTCTTTACTCTTGCATACTATCAGCATGTCATTGAAGGAACCAGATCTAGGATTTCATGGGTAGATCTTGAAACTTTTTCAAGATAATATAGCGAAAGACTTAAATAAATTAAATATTTATTTAAACAAATATATAAATCCCTAATCTCAAATCTATTTTATGATCAAGGCATGACATTAAATCAAAAATTAAAATCAAATAAGAAAGAAAAGGTTGATAAAATCAATCTAGATCTACACTACATCAAATGCAGGTATGAAGTTAATAGATCAGATCTATTACCTAAGCAAGTTAGACATTCTAACTTGCTGACCCAAGCTTGAGGATAAAGTCATGAGCTGCACATGTGTCTGGCCTCTAGGAGTCGTCCACAAGAGCCCACGAACACGATCAGAGATCCTAATGCAAGAAATCAGCATAGCATGCTAGCACTGTGCTGATCTCTCTTCGATGGTTGATCCGATGATTTCTTCTTCAAAACTTTGACACTCTAAAATACCAAAAGAAAAGAGAAATATTTGTGATGCTGAGACACCTCTCAAAAGCTCACAAAAAGAGAGAAAGAGATCTAGAACAAAAATTCTAGAAGAAGACTCTCTTCTTCTTCTTTATTCTTTTCTAGATACCCTAATTTGTGTTTTTAATATCTCCATGACCCAAATGAATTTTTCTTTAATTTTTTTACACCAAATAGGCCTCTTAAATATCTACAATCCACAAAAATTTTATCCAAAAATTCTTTTTAAATAAAATGATATGCAAAGTCCAAGTTAAATCAAAAACCTATACTAGGAAGGACCAAATAAGGGAAGTTGTTGGGGCACCCAACTCTTAGGTACCCCCACCTTTTTTTCTACCGTGGACCAGCAAGGGGGGTGCATAAAAAAATGTCTTCTTTTACCATGAAAATCAAATAAAATAAGGAAGGATGGATCGGCACACTTATGGGAAGAGTTTTGGTTGACAAGGATTCTATCTCATAGAATCCTTAAGCAAAACTAATTCTCCTTTTGACTTGGTCTTCCAACAAACTTCCATATGAGAAAAAGGAAGAGAGAAGGGAGGTGTGAGAAACCTTGAGTGTGGAGATTATTCATGTAAAAATATAAAGAGAAAAGGATGGGGCGTGAGGATTAGGTGGCGCAACGAATAGGGAGTTCTGGTCACACTAGGACTCCTATTTTGACTTGGTCAAACAAGGTCTTTTAACCAAATAAAAATAAGAGTAAACCAACCCAATTAAAAAAGACTCTAATCCATTTAAAGACTTAATTAAATTAGATTAAATTTTAATTTAACTTTTTAATCAAATTAGAAAATTGAGTTGATCCGAGTCCTAGTTAGACTAGGACTAGTTCTTTCTTACACTTGGCTTATCCAATAAGCCAATTGGACTTGATCCAATCAAGGCAAAACTAAATCTAATTAAATTATATTTAATTAGACTTAATTTCAACCTTCTAGCTTAATCAAATTAAGTTAATTAGCAATCAAATTACCAATCGATCCTCCTGCAATACTTGCACTAGGTTAAACATCAATTGTATTGATTGTTTAACCCTAAAATGATTCTAAATCACTGATCAACCATCCAATCAGAATATGAACTCTAATGTGTGTGACCTCATAGGTTTGAACCTAAGTTGGTAGCACAGGAACAAATTCTTTTACCAATCAAAGTAACTATCTAGCAATGATACCCGATAGTTAGATAGCTCGAAAGGTGTAGAACACCATCCTTCGAACCCATGTGAATATTATTTCCATATAATTCATCCCCTTGACCATAATGCTCGTAGGACACCTTAGAGTTCAACCGCCAATTCTGATCAGGTTGTCCATTTTGTATTTCAAAATATTAAATCCATCTGATGGATTACCCTGGCCAAGGTTTTGCTATATTGAAATACAGTGATCCATTATTCTCCAACTCTTGGAGTGGTAAATTTCATCTTGATCACACTCCAACTTTGCATGTACTTGACTATGCCCAAAAGCCTTTCGTTGCTGAATTAGAAATTCAGTTAGTCCGATACCAAAACATAGTGAGTTGCTTGCAAGTCACTAAGGTGATCTTAAGTCTAAGGGATACTTATACCTATATCCCATTAGAGACATTCTCGATAGTAGAAAGCTCTGGAGTTGGTCACGTTCGATGATGATATACCCATACATCTCACCTATATGCCATACTAGTGTCTCCACACTCCTTGGTTAAGAGGATAACCAATCTATATGGCATATAGTGATCTATGCTCGATAGACACTATCGTCCTAATTAATAGCCTATCATTTGATCGTGAATAAATTTATGGACTAATCGATAAATCCTCTCTTTATCGAAACTAAATAGTCCTAAGGACTTTATCACAACAATGGAGTTCATTAGAAGATATAAATTTATGATGAAAAAAGGTGCCAAAATATTTTTATTAATTAATAAATTAATTACATTATCTCAATCATCAACAGGCTGACCATTGGCTTTGGGACATAATTCTCAATAACTCCCACTTATCCTAAAGCCACTCGGCACAGTATCTAATACCCATCTTTGACTTATAGTTGTCGAACTCCTTGATTGCCAGGGCTTTAGTGAAGGGATCAGCTAGGTTCTTCTTTCCATCAATCTTCTGAAGGTCAACGTCACCACGATCCACGATCTCACAAACCAAATGAAAGTGACGTAGAATATGCTTTGTCTGCTGGTGTGCCTTCAGTTCCTTTGCTTAAGCTATGGCACCAGTGCTGTTGCATTAGAGTAGGATTGGACCATCAATGGAGGATGTTATTTTGAGCTCGGTGATGAACTTCCTCAGCCACACAGCTTCCTTTGCTGCATCTGATGTTGCCATGTACTCTACTTCACAAATAGAGTCAGCCATTGCATGCTGCTTGGAATTTTTTGAGCAGATGGCTCCATCATTTAGAGTAAAGATATATCCCAACACATTTTTACTATCATCATGATCAGATTGAAAGCTAGAGTCTGTAAACCCCACAAGCTTCATATTTGACTCATCATAAACCAACCATTGGTCCTTAAGATTTCTTAAATACTTAAGGATGGTTTTAACCACCTTTCAGTGATTTTCTCCAGGGTCAGACTAGTATCTACTTACTACTCCTAGTGAGTATGCCACGTCTAGTCTCGTACATGTCATTGCATACATAATAGACCCCATTATCGAAGCATATGAAATTCTACTCATGTGCTTTCTCTCTCTTCAGGAGTTGTCGGACAATCTCTTTTAGAGAGAAAATTTTTTTGGCTTATCGAAAGATAGTCTTTTTTAGAATTCTCCATGCTGAACCTCTTCAGTACAGTTTCTATGTACGTGGACTGGGATATACCAAGTATCTTTTTAGATCTATCCTTATAAATCTTCATCCTTAGGATGTCGGATATTTCACCCAAGTTCTTTATGGAGAACTGTGTTGACAACCAGACTTTTATTCTTTGCAGTGTGGGAATATCATTTTCGATTAAGAAAATGTCGTCCACATATAAAATAAGGAATACCACTGCTGGACCATTTGTCCATTTATAAATGCAGGGTTCTTCTCCATTCTTAATAAAGCCATACATTTTGATCAATTTATCAAAACGCATGTTCCAACTCTGAGATGCTTGCTTTAATCCATAAATGGATTCCTGAAGCCTACACATCTGTGGATGTGAACCCCTTAGGTTGTATCATATATACCTCTTTGATTAGCTCTCCATTTAGGAAAGCCATCTTCATATCCATCTGCCAGATCTCATAGTCCAGGTGGGCAGCTATTACAAGCATTAACCAAATGGATTTGAGCATTGCCACTGGGGAGAATGTCTCATCATAGTCAATACCATAATGTTGATGATATCCGTTGGCAACTAGACGGGCATTATAGGTCTCCACCTTTCCGTCTGCGCCACTTTCTTTTGAATACCCATTTATTCCCAATGGGTTTAACCCCTTCAGGTGGGTCAACTAATGTCCAAACATCATTGATTTTCTTAGAATCTATTTTGGATCTCATGGCTTCTAGCCATTTCTTAGAGTCGGATCTCTGCATCGCATCCATATAAGTGATCAGATCCTCATCGTTCTCATTGAGTATGATGGGATCACCATCCTAGATCAAGAATCCATAGTATCTATATGGATGGCATGGTACTCTACCGGATTGTCTTAATGGTGCAGGTTCATTAGGCTTCGGATCTGATCTGATCAAATCAGACTTAGGTTCAACATTCTGTGTCAAACTTTCTATCTACTGAACTCCATCAAGTTCAATTTTAGAGGCAACAGTTCCTTCACTAGGAAACTCCTTTTCCAAAAATGTTGCTCTAAGGCTGACGAACATCTTTTGTTCATCAGCATGGTAGAAATAGTATTCTTTGGTCTCTTTTGGATATCTTATGAATGTACACTTGTTAGACTTAGGACTACGTTTATCTATAATTAACCATTTGACATAAGTTGGGTACCTACAAACCCTAAGGTGCAAAAGTGCTAGCTTACGTCTTGTCCATATCTCATTTGGTGTTTTAAGTACAAACTTACTTGGAATCCTATTTAATAGATAACAAGCCAATTCGAGTGCATATCCCCAGAAGGATATCGACAAGCTGGCAAATTCCAATATGGATCAGACCATGTCTAATAGAGTCTGATTCCTCCTTTCAGACACACCATTATGCTGTGGTGTTCCAGGAGGAGTCCATTGGGAGAGAATCCCATTCTCACCTAAATATGTGAGAAACTCACCAGAAAGGTATTCTCCTCCTCAGTCAAACCAAAATATTTTAATACTCTTTTCTGTTTATTTTTCTAATTCACTTCAGAATAGTTTGAACATTTTAAAAGAATCCGACTTATGTTTCATCAGATAGACATATCCATATCTGGATAGATCATCTGTGAAAGTGATGAAGTGGATATATCCACCTCTGGCACTTGTGCTCATCGATCCACATACATCAGTATGTACTAGACCTAAGAGCTCATTGGCTCTCTCATCTTTTCCAGTAAAAGGTGACTTGGTCATTTTACCAAGAAGACAGGACTCATAAGTTGGAAGTGATTCATAATCACTAACTTTGAGGATTCCCTCATGAGTCAACCTATTTATCCTATTCTTATTTATATGATCTAGCCTACAGTGCCATAAGTAGATATCTAATACACTATCTAATCTAGGATGCTTGCCAGTAGAATAGACTATATTAATAGATTGTGATAACATATATACCCCATTGTTCAATTGTCCACAAAAAGTAGTAACACCATTCATAATGACATTACAAACTCCTTTCTTTATTAAAATTTCATAATTGTTCATGGCCAAAAGGCCTATAGAAATGATATTTAAAAAAAAATTAGGACAGAAATGACAATCACTAAGAACAATGGTATGAGATTCAAATACAAGTTTCAGAATTCCTAAAGCTAAAACTGGAACTGATCTTCCATCTCCTATGTTTAGGAATCTCTCATCTTGCTCAAATTTTCTACTGACCTGCAACCCCTGCAACGAATTGCAAAAATGGTAAGGGCTATCGGTATCTAATACCTAGTCAGTAATATCATAAATAGAAAAATTACAAGGAGTTATCATATAAATAACTTGCCCAGCAATAGCTTGCTTCTTTCTCTGCCTGTTCGGATCCAGGAAGGCAATATACTGAGGACAGTTCCTCTTCCAGTGCCCCCACTTTTTGCAAAAGAAGCATTCGGCTTGACTCTTATCAGGCTTGATCTTCCTGGTTTAGCCCTCCATTGATGTCCCAGTCTGAACTTGCATTTTCTTTATTTTCTTCTTCTTGTTCTTCTTCTCTTTTTTAAAGGATCGAGAATCAGAAGATGAACCTCCCACTAAGTTTGCAAACTCTTTATTGAGCTAGTGATCCTTCTCAAAGTTCTGAAGTAACCCCAATAAGTCATGGTAGTTTACTTTAGACTTTGTCATTCTATAATGAGTAAGGAAAAGGGAGATAGGACTTTGGCAGCGAGTTCAGTATTGCATCTTTCCCAAGTTGTTCATGCAAGGGAAAGCCGAGTTTGCTCAAGTGCTCTATCAGCTTGATCATGTATAGTACATAATTAGTGTAAGAGGCTCCATCCCGCATTCTAGCATTGAAGATGGCATAACTAGTCTTGTGCCTCTCAACATCATCGAGTGTGCCAAAAGAATCCTCTAATACTTGGAGCATTTTATTTAGCTAAGCTGTCTCAAATCTGCGACTGAACTCATCGCTCATCATAGCTAGCATAATGCAGCGCACCATGGTTCAGTCACTGAGCCACTTCTGATAAGTGTCTCTGACTATTCCATGTACATTGACAGCTGGCTCCTCAGGTGCAGGATCCATCAGCACATAGGATCCATTCATGCTCCAAGATAATTTTCAACTTTCGATACCAGCTACCGAAGTTGGATCCCACCAACTTATCATTATCCAATAATGATCAGAGCGATAAGAAAGTGGCCATGTATGCACAAAGAAAAACTAAAACCTAATTAGTAATTGATTCATTAAACCTAAAGATTTAAACTTTAATCAAATGGTTTCTCCCACTAGTTTATTCAAATTGATAGCCTCTACCTCCAATTCGAGGAATTACCCTAATTCCTTAGTGGATACTAGAATCCACATAGACTGCACACGAGCCCAACTTTGATTGGCCAACCAATGTACATCTAAGGATAGGTTCATAACCAATTGTTTCTCCAAATAATTTTTAGTAATTAAATTTTGTCCCAGCCCCTAATCAATTGGCTTTGGCCTTCTCAGAAAAAGGTCCAGTTAGGTCCAACCATTAACATGACCATACTTAGCCCATCTAACTAATGAATGATCAGGCCCAACTTTGGTTGGCCCATCTAACCACCATTTAGAAAGATGTATCAAAGAGATCATATAATGAATGATAATTCCATCAACCGATAAGCACTAGGCCTTCGGGCCTCCAATGATTATCTAACTGATGGATCCATTATCATCCACTTTAATAAGAGGCTATGATTTAGTTATCATATAACTATTTCATTTTAGGGACCTAATAATTTTAGAAGATTTATTTATAGAAGTGAGTAGGTTAGATTAACTAGCTTGTCATGATCATCTCACTGGTTTCACCAAGTCAGCTTAAGGGAGACCACTAATAGGCTGGTTTAGGAGCACCTAAATCAATCACACTGATTTACCTAGTTGACATGAGTCAGCTCGAATAGTCAAGTGATTCAATCAAAATATAATCTCACCAAAAGGCCAGTTAAGTTCAATTAGATCAACCTAACAGTTCATGCTAAACCGCATAGCCAAGAATCAAGTCCATCTTGGGTCTTGCTAAAGACATAGACTTGATCAACTACAACTATTATAATTGATCTAGAGAATCCTTGACCTAATCTAAGACAATAATTGATTAGATTTAGTCAATTCTCTAATTAAGTCCATTCTTTAACCTAACCCTAGGTCTAACCCAATTATTGGATCTAATCTCCACTAACCCATTTAACCCAATGCATTATGATTTGTGTCTTAGGATCTTCGATTCATAATCCTATATCCTAATCAATCAACTTCTTAATTCTCAATTAAGTTTTGGGCTAAAGATTGGAATTCGGCTTTTCGAAAATAATTTTTATGTTTGTAATATATTTTTACAATATGGTTCTATCAACCAAGTTGTATGTTTGATTCATAATCAATATGCAAGTAAAATAAACATAAAACTACTTTAGATCTAATCTAAATAGGTTCATTTAATTGAAACAGTTTCAATAATAATCAATTATAAATCTCTTTAAATCAAATCTAACATATTTATCATGATTGAAATTAGATTAAAATATTTTTAATCAGATCATAAAATTTTTTAGATCTAATCTAAAATTTTATGATAAATATTTTAGATCAGTATGTACTAGGATAACTTATTTACTGTAAGGGATAAACCTTACAGCAGGACAATCTTATGACAGTCTATGTAATTTAAAATATTTTATTTTTAGATCTAAAACTATTTTAAATCTATTAAATTATAAATAAAATTAGATCAAATCTAATAAATTTATGATTAGACTCAAATCATCAAAAACTAGGATAACCTTTTTACTGTAAGGGGTAAACCTTACAGCAGGACAACCTTATGATAGTTCGTGAGATCTAAATATTTTTTAAAAACTTTAGATTTAATAATTAGATTATAAATTAGATCTAACCTAAGAAATAATATAAATATGCATAAAAATTATGTAACAAGAACCTAGGCTCTAATATCAATAGAAGGAACCAGATCTAGGGTTTCACGGGTAGATCTTGAAACTTTTTCAAGATCATGCAGTGGAAGACTTAAATAAATTAAATATTTATTTAATTAAATATATAAACACCTAGATCTTAGATCTATTAAATGATCAAGGCATGATATTAAATCAAAAATTAAAATCAAATAAGAAAGAAAAGGTTGATCAAATCAACCTAGATCTACACCACATCAAATATAAGTGTGAAGTTAATAGATCAGATCTATAACCTGAGCAAGTTAGATGTTCTAACTTACTGATCCGGGCTTGAGGATAAGGTCACAAGCTGTACATGCATCTAGTCTCTAGGAGTCATCCACACAAGCCCACGAACATAATCAGAGATCCTGATGCAGAAAATCTGCACAGTATTCTATCACTGTGTTGATCTCTCTTCGATGGTTGATCTGATGCTTCCTTCTTCAAAACTTGGACAATCCAAAATGCCAAAAGAAAAGAGAAATATTTTTTATGTTAAGACATCTCTCAAAATCTCACAAACAGGAAGGAAGAGATCTGAAACAAAAACCCTAGAAAAAGACCCTCTTCTTCTTCTTGGTTCTTTTCTAGACATCCTAATTTGTGCTTTTAATATCTCTTTGACCCAGATGAATTTTCATTTTATTTTTCTACACCAAAGAGGCCTCTCAAATGTATACAATCTATAAAAATTTTAGCCAAAAATTCTATTTAAATAATGAGATATGTAGAGTCTAAGTTAGGTCAAAAACCTAGACTAGGAAGGACCAAATAAGGGAAGTTGTTGGGCCGCCCAACTCTTGGGCACCCCCACCTTTTCTTCTGCAGTGGACTAGCAAGGGGGCTGCACAAAAAAAGTCCTCTTTTACCATGAAAATCAAAGAAAATAAGGAAGGATGGGTTGTCACACTTATGGGAAGAGTTTTGGTTGACAAGGATTCTATCTCATAGAATCCTTAAGCAAAACTAATTCCCCTTTTGATTTGGTCTTCCAACAAACTTCCATATGAGAAAAAGAAAGAGAGAAGGAAGGCATGATAAACCTTGGGCATGGAGATTTTTCACATAAAAATATAAATAAAAAAGGGTGGGGCATGAGGATTAGGTGGCACAAGGAATAAGGAGTCCTAGTCACACTAGGACTCCTATTTTGACTTGGTCAAACAAGGTCTTTTAACCAAATAAAAATAAGAGTAAACCAACCCAATTAAATAAAGCCCTAATCCATTTAAATATTTAATTAAATTAGATTAAATTAGATTTAATTCTAATTTATTTTTTTAATCAAATTAAAAAATTGGGTTGATCGGAGCATTAGTTAGACTAGGACTAGTTCTTCCTTGCACTTGGCTTATCCAATAAGCCAATTGAACTTGATCCAATCAAGCCCAAACTAAATCTAATTAAATCATATTTAATTAAACATAATCTCAGCCTTCTGGTTTAATCAAATTAAGTTAATTAGCAATCAAATTGCTAATCGATCCTCCTGCAATACTTGCTCTAGGTTAAACACCAATCGTGTTGATTGTTTAACGCTAAAATGATTCCAAATCGTTGATCAACCATCCGATCAAAACATGAACTCTAATGTGTGTGACCTCATAGGTCCGAACCTGAGCTGATAGCATAGGAATAAATTTTTGTATCAATCAAAGTGACCATCTAGCAATGATACACGATGGTCGGATAGGTTGAAAGGTGTAGAACACCATCCTTAGAATCCATGCGAATATAGTTTCCATATAATTCATCTTTTTGACCATAATGCTCATAGGATACCTCATAGTTCAACTGTCAACTCTAATCAAGTTGTCCACATTGTATTTCAAAATATCAAATCCATCTAATGGATTTTTCTGGCCAAGGTTTTGCTATATTAAAATATAGTGATACATTCTTCTCCAACTCTTAGAGTGGTCAATTCCATCGTGATCACACTTTGACTTCACAAGTACTTGACCGTACCTAGAAGTCTTTCATTATTGAATTAAAAATTCAGTTAGTTTGGCACCAAAGCATAGTGAGTTGCTTGCAAGTCACTGAGGTGATCTCAGGTCTAAGGGATACTTATATCTATATCCAATCAAAGATATTCTCGACAGCAAAAAGCTTTGAAGTTGGTCATGTTTAATGATGATGTACCCATACATCTCACCAGTATGCCATACCAGTGTCTTCACACTCCTTGGTTAAGAGGACAATCAACCTATATGGCATATAGCGACCTATGCTCGATAGATGCTGTCGTCCTAATTAACAACCTATCATTTGGTCATGAATAAATTTAAGGACAAATCGATAAATCCTCTCTTTATCAAAACTAAATAGTCCTAAGTGAAGAAAAAATTCTATTTCTCAGATCAGATTCGTTCAGATCTAATTTGATCAAGAGGAATATTTCAAAAAATTTCTCTTAGATCCAAATCAGATCTGAGACTCCTCAGATCTAATTTTATCGATCTGATAAACATCATTGAAACACCTTCCGATGGATCAGAACTTTTTTGATTCAGACAACTAGTATGATCGATCATCCAAATCATTCTAATTGCTCCCAAAATTCATTAGTAACACCTAGTAGCATATTGTGGCAACCCATCAGAACTGAAAATGAACCTCTTGGTGTAGTTACCTGTGTGATTAAGTTCCTCTATCTTGAGTTCCGATCGGATTAGGGTTAAGGTGATCTCATCAAACCCTAATTTTTGTCATATGAATTAATCATTCGATTTAAGTCCAATGTGAAAATCCTAATAGAAACATTTTCTATTATTTCACTCTGCCATGGCCATGGGCTTATGGACTTGATTCTCATGATCATCATAGGGCTGCTCCTCATCTACCGAGGTAGATAGATCCCCTATTGGTGTAATCCAATTCCTACAATGAACATGCTATAGCCAACATACACCTCAGAATTCTGAATGGCTAGGAGATCGAGTTATGGTATAGTCAAACTATAACACCCTCAAGGTAAACTTCTGATGCACCTCAGGTCAAAGAATTAGACACACCACTGCACCTTCGAGTTAGTTATTGACGAAAAGGTAGACTTTGTCATGACTACTCAAGGTGGTCATGCTCTGTGCATTCTCCAATGAGTACCTATACTCTCACTCTAATGTCTCTATACCGTAGACTAAAGATTCATCTATCCTAAAGAAGCGATCATACACTAACCTTCTTGATCAATCACCATCCTCATGATGATCCTACGATCGGGAGCATTTTATGTGTTAATAATAAAAATTTATATCTTAAATTTTTAACTTTTGAAAATATGAACTATCATTACCATTGACTCAAGGGATGTATCACAGACACTTTCAAATACATACTGTGATAGAAAATAATCTATTTTATTATTTATAGTCAAAATTATAATTTTGCCCTTAGATGTGTATTACAAGTGTTATCCAATTCTGGCTTCTTGAGCACACATATCTAACAAACTCCCACTTGACCTAAAGCTAATTGGCTACAAATCCAAGTCCCATCTTCTCAAGGTGAGTTTCGATCTTCTCATTCTGCACCAATCTTTCTCTTGTAGGTCCATTTACAACCAATAAGTACTATACCTTCTGGTGGATCTACCAAGATCCAGTTTTGATTTGAGTACATTGAGTCAATTTTTGACTTCATTACCTCTAACCATTTCTCAGAGTCGATATCTGATATTGCCTCATCATAGGTTTTGGGATCATTATCATGAACCCCATTACCTACGAGGAACATTTCCTCTGCTACCTCTGAGATAGTATCTAAGTACCTCTCAAGGGGATGGAAAATCCTTTTCAATCTATGAGGTGAAAGAGGTTGTGATTGTAGTGGCTCAGCCTGGTTTGGTTCCATAGGATCCTTAGCTCGTTGCTCTTGTGAGACTTTCTCCTCGAGCTTGATCTACTTTCCAATGCTACTATCTTGAATATACTATTTTTCCAGAAAGATGGCATGCCGACTCAAAATCACATTGTGGTCTTCTGGAATATAGAAATAATATCCTAATGATTCTTTAGGATATCCTATAAATCAAGCTCTAAAGGACCTAAAATCTAACTTATCCACTTATTGTCTTTTAATATGAGCCGGATAATCCTAAATTCTGAGATGACCTAGACTTGGTTTCTTACCATGCCATATCTCATACGGTGTGGTAGGAATGATTTTAGAAAAAATCCTATTCAGTAAATATATTGTAGTTAACAGACTATGTCCCTAAAGAAAATCAGGAAGGTTTGTGAAGCTCATCATGGATCGGATCATATCTAATAGGGTCTGATTTCTCCATTCTGAAATCCCATTGAGTTGAGGTATTTTAGATGGAGTCCATTGAGAGATTATGTCATTTTGCTTGAGATAGTCAAGAAATTTCCAACAAGGTATTCACCTCCTCGATCTAATTGAAGAACCTTAATGAATTTTCTAGTTTGCTTTTCTACTTCATATCTAATTTTCTTGAACTTTTCAAAAGCTTCAAACTTGTGTCTCATAAGATACACGTATCTATATCGAGATAAATCATCGGTAAAGGTTATGAAGTAGACAAAGTTGCCTCTAGTCGGCACATCAAATGGGCCGCACACATCAGTATGTACTAGGGCAAATAGATCTGTGTCTCTTTCCTCATGTCCCATAAAAGGAAGCTTTGTCATTTTGCCATGAAGATATGATTCATAAATTGGATATGACTCGAAAGTCAATGGACTCAATAGCCTAGTTTTCTCTAATTTTTTAACCCTATCTTCTACTATATGACCTAGCCTTAGGTACCACAGATACCTATCATTCGGACTATCCCTAGGTCATTTTACGGTATTTACATTTTGCTTAATATTAAAGATAGATACATCAATATGTAACTAGTAGAGACCGTTAATGAGGAAACCACTTGCAATTTTATTTCTTTCATAAAAAATATTATAATGATTCTTAAGAAAACTAATTACATAGCCTTCTTATGCTAAACATAAAATAGAAATGAAATTCCTGCTTTCAGTAGGCACATAATAACAATCCCTAAGTACTAAATCTAAGCCAGATGGTAGTCGAAGAAGATAGGTTCTCACGGCCACAACAGCAATCCTTGTACCATTTTCGATGCATAGAATCATCTCACCATCCCTCAGCCTTCTGCTATCCTTAAGACCCTGCATGAAAGTGCACAAATGAGCACTAGAACCAAAGTCAAGCACCCAACTGGATGCAGAAGAAATCGTAAGGTTAGATTCAATAACGAGCATACCTCTAGAAGGACATATCTCATTCTTATTCCTCAGGATGGCTAGGTATATAGGGTAGTTCCACTTTCAGTGACCGTCGGTACTACAATGGAAACACTTTCCTTTGTCAGTGGTCTTCTTCTTCAGCTCTGGCTTTTTTTTCATTTCACCTTCCACCTTCTGCCTTTTCACAGACTTCTTCTTCTTTTCAAAAGACTTTCTCTTGGAAGAAGTCCATTCCATAGCAAGTACTGAGCCTTTAGAACCTTCCATAGAAAACTCAGCAGTAACCAACATGTTCATAAGCTCAGCTAGAGTACTCTAAAGTTTATGCATATGGTAGTTCATGATGAACTGCCCATACGCATTAGTCAAGGATTGCAGAATTATATCATTCTGTAGATCCTGATCTAACTTCACTCTGAGCTTCTCAAGCTCTTCCAAGTTCTTGATCATTATCAGATAATGATCTTAGACTGACTGTCCATCATGTATTTTAGCCTTAAACAGTCATTTAGTGATCTGATATTTGGTTGTGCGACTCTGTTCACCAAAAAACTCTTGTAGGTGCGCCAACATTTGGCGGGCAGTCTTGATATCTTTATGTTGGTGCTGAAGCTCATCAGACATCGAGCCCAATATGTAGTATCTGACCTTTTATTTTCATCCATCCATTTATCAAGAGATGCTATCTGCTCAATGGATGGACAGGCTAGTAAGGTGGGGGGATCCTGATCCAATACATGAGTTATCTTCTCGAAACCCAAAATAATTTTGAAGTTCTAAAGCCAATCCTTATAATTAGGTTCGGTCAGTCTATGGGTGTTCAGGATATGGGCTAGTGGATTAGATGCAGACATTTTCCTGTAGAGAGTCAAAGTTTCTAGTTAGATTTTGTAATTAAGACTTGAATAATTTATTTAGGATTTTAATTTTTAAACAAATTAGCTCTCACTATTTTCTCGGATCCCTACACTCTCTCTATAGAGATGCAAAAATCTCTTTGATTAATGATTTTTAGTAGGTGGTGCAGTTCCACCAACTGACTCATCACCTCACCTAATAGTTATTGGTGATGGGTTAGCCAATGAGTGAACAACTCTTGTCTAATGATTCTCTAATCATGGTGCTTTCAAGCTTGGTCTCTAATTCATGAATCTCACCGTGCTCGAAATATTGATCCACTTCTTAGTTAAGTCTGACCCACCATTTGTATAGATTGGATTCCTTATTGACTCTCTCACCGTATCCAAAATATTGAACCCAATCCATCCTCCAGCTCATAGCATCCAATGTCTAATAGACATGATTGCATCTTTCTGGTGCAACTGAACCACTGTGACCATTCAAAAATAATCAACCTCGAAAAGGGCCCACACATCTACAATGGTGGAAGACCTTAGACTTAATCTTTTCTTCGAAAGATTTGATTTAGGTCTCTTTAAACTTGACTTGACATAGTCATAACCATTATGACTAACCTAGTGGCATGGGTTAGCTCGAATTATTAGCCACCTCAGATCAGAATTGAGTCGACAAATATGGCTAAGTAAGTGAGACCGGTGGAAGGGATATGCCATTAACTCGACAAGAATGTATTTGAGTCAAGTAGCTTTCAATTAAAAACTAGTCGATTGTATCTGCCAAACTTACCTTAGACACCAAATTATTGAGCCAGAACCAATTGGGTTAGCCTATAATCCAGACTCTAACGACTAAGCCTGATTAGGTCTTAACTTGATCGATCACTCATGTGACTTGACCTTCACCTAGACTTAATCCTATTAGACTGGTTAATTTAAGCACTCTTGATCTCATCTAACCAACTCTTGATTTGGTTTGATCAAATGCTAGACCTAATTGAGCTACCCAATCTCGAACCCAATTTTATGAATATATCTTAGATCTAAAAACTTTTAATTTTAGATCTAATATATTTTATAATCTTAATTTTTAATTAAATTTAAGGTTCATAAATAAAACATGTAAACAAAATTCTAGGGTTTCAGGATCTAGCATTTTGCAGAAAATAAGTTTTTGACTTTTGATTATGGACGAATGCGCAGCATCCCTACACATCATAAGAACACCCCATCAAATGAAAAGAGAGGGCATTTAAACCCTACTTCATTCTTATGATCGGACGGCCAAGGAGAACATCTTAATCAGAAATATGATGAATCTACAAAACTAGTTAGATCCACATATATATCTCATATATAAAATTGATCTAACTTAAAAACAAGTTTTGCATAAATCTCATGTATCATATTATGCATGTTTTCAGATTTAAATTATCTTATAAACATCTAAAAAATAAAATTTAAATTTGATCATATCAAATTAAATTTATTAAAGATAACTTTGTAGAACTATTCTATAAGTAGTCTAAACATGCATCTATCATATCTCATATGAATAAAATTAAATAAATTTATTTTTTATTTTTTAGATCTATTTATAATATTAATAATATAAAAAAATAGTAAATAAATAGATCTAAAATTATAATTAATTAAATTAAAATTATGATTATCCTAGACTACATATAGAATAATTCTATTCCTAGTCTAGTCATGCATATCATACAACTTAGATCTAGATTATTTAATTTTCATAATTTTTTATTTTAGATCTAATCACATCTAATATGATATATAAAATTATCTAATTATTAGATCAAAATTATATTAGAATCAGATCTAAATAATTATGGAACCCAGCTCTGATACCAGTTGAAGGAAAAATCCTATTTTTTAGGTCAGGTTCGTTCAGATCTGATTTGATCAAGAAAAATATTTTAAAAATTTTTCTCTTAGATCCAAATTAAATTTGAGACTCTTCAAATCTAATTTTTTCAATCTAATAAAATAAAAATAAAAATAAATTAAATTAAATCTAATTTAATTATACCTTGTTATGGGTAATCCTATTATCTTGTGATGATCCCGAAGTTTGCCTGAGGTTCTGGATGTAGCCACGCAAGCGCCTGACCTCTACTGGTATCCACTTAGGTAGGATCTATAGATCTTTTCCTTCTCAATCTATATTTTAAAGATCAGATCTAGATCTAATCTTGAAGGTCTTTAAAATACCTTTTGAAGATCGGGTGTTATCTCTTGCAGCAGTGCTGCCTTCTTCTTTCTTGTCGCCTTTCTCATGCTTGGATCACACCAAACTCAAGCCCAAAGCTTCTTAGGCTTGGAGAGGAGAGAGAGGATCTGAAGGTGGCATGAAGAGGGAGGGAGAGAATCCTTATGGCGTGGGCAAAGGGTAAAGCTTCTCAATCCTAGGCGCAGATAGGGTTTATATAGATCCTGCTGTGCCATGCAGTGCCACATCATCCTCACCAATCATGGCTCTTTGTGTAATCAAATCTAAATCTGATTGATGGAATAACATCATCTGATCTAATCAGATTAGAGTCCCTCACAAACCTCTATAGGTGGCGCTAAGATTGATCAAAGAAGACTCTTTGGCACCACCTTAGTATGAAGTAATAAGAAACTGGAGTCCCATCTATATGAGACTCCAATCCTTATCCACATTAGGAGCACACCTCCGTAGGTGTGCGACCGTTGCCTTTCTGCTATTTAGCAGGGGGATAAGGGTCAAAGCTCTCTCCTATGGGTGCATGACATGTGGGCAGATGTCTAAGTATCAAAGGTCAATATTTGACCAAAGTCCAAAGACAAGATTTAGCAGGTGATGAAAAATAGTAGGTGTTATCTCAAATTTATCTCATAAATTAAGACAACTCTTTTCTAACCTGGACAAGCTCCTGTCAGACTAAGTAAAGGTTTCTGAGTGAGCCCAAACACATTTGGCTTAGTCTAGATAATTTTTAATGACTGTTGAAGGAGAATATCAGGTTCAATCGTGTGCTAGCACGATTTTCTTGAACCTAATTGAATTTTATTCAAATAAATTGAACTGAGTTAGTCCAATTGATGATATCTAGATCCAAACCATTATTTATGTGACCCAGTTAGGTTCAATTTCATATGGTAATGGGATATGTCATGATCTTTATTATCGACATCATCGAAACACCTTTCGATGGATCAAAACTTTTCTGATTCAGACAACTAGTATGATCGATCATCCAAATCATTCTAATTGCTCCCAAAATCCAATAGTGACACCTAGCAGCATATGGTGGCAACCCATCAGAATTGAAAATGAACCTCTCGATGTAGTTACCTGTGTGATTAAGTTCCTCTATCTTGAGCCCAAATCGAATTAGGGTTAAGGTGATCTCGTCAAACCCTAATTTTCGTCATATGAATTAATCATTCGATTCAAGTCCAATGTAAAAATTCTAATAGAAACTCTTTCTGTTATTTCACTCTATCATGGCCATGGGCTTATGGACTTGATTCTCATGATCATCATAGGGCTGCTCCTCATCTATCAAGGTAGATAGATCCCCTATTGGTGCAATCCAATTTTTACAATGAACATGCTATAGCCAACATACACCTCAGGATTTTGAATGGCTAGGAGACTGAGTTATGGTGTAGTCAAACTATAGCACCCTCAAGGTGAACTGCCGATGCACCTCAGGTCAAAAAACTAGACACACCACCACAGCTTCGAGCTAGTCATTGATGAGAAGGTAGACTTCCTCATGACTACTCGAGGTGGTCACGTTCAGTGCCCTCGTTCTCTAGCGAGTACCTATACTCTTGCTCTGGTGTCTCTACACCATAGACTCAAGACTTATCTATCCTAAAGAAGCGATCATATACCAACCTTTTGAATCAATCACCATCTTTATGATGATCCTATGGTCGGGAGCATTTTATGAGTTAATAATAAAAATTCATGTCTTGAATTTTCAACTCTTGAAAATATGAACTATCATTACCACTAACTCAAGGGATATATCACAAACACTTTCAAATACACACTGTGATAGAAAATAATCCATTTTATTATTTATAGTCAAAATTATAATTTTGCCCTTAGATGTGTATTACAAGTGTTAGCCAATTCTGGCTTCTAGGGCACACATATCTAACACTAAGGACTTCATTACAACAATGAAGTTCATTAGAAGATATAAATTTATGATGAAAAAAGATGCTAAAATATTTTTTTATTAATTAATAAATTAATTATAATATCTGAATCATCAACAGATCGATAATTGGTTTTGGGGTATAATTTCTAATAGTCATCTACATACAAGAGTAAGTATAACAAAGATCCATCTTCCAAAGACCTCACATATACACACAGGTCATGATCGCACCTAGAAAGTTCAGTACTTCTCACATAAGTATCAAACCACTTGTACCACTATCTAGAAGACTGTTTCAATCCATATAGCGATCTTTTCAGTAAACAAACCTCTCTCTCTGACTTAGGCTCCCTAAAGTCCTATGGCTGCTCCATGTATATGTTCTCCTCAAAATTTTCATGGAGGAATGCTGTCTTAATGTCCACTTGCTCTAGCTCCAAGTCATGAGCAGCAACTATGCTCAACAGCACCCTAATGAACGTATGGGTGACAACCGGAGTGAAGACTTTTGAGTAATCAATTCTTTCTCTCTATGAGTATCCTTTGACTGCTAGCCTAGCCTTGTACCTCACTCCACCTTGCTCTAAAGGTATCTTTTCTCTGATGAAAATCCATTTGGAGCCAATGGGTCAAGCATCATCTGGTAGATCCACCAGTTGTCATGTCCTTTTTTCTTGAGAGACTCCATCTACTCCATCATGGCCTGCATCCATGACTTTCGATCTAAACTATCCATGACCTCCTCAAAACTCTTTGGATCTCCATTGGCAGTGATGAGAGCATAGAAAATAGTTTCATCAATGCCATATTGCACCAAT
Source organism: Cocos nucifera (assembly GCA_006176705.1). Taxonomy (NCBI): domain Eukaryota; kingdom Viridiplantae; phylum Streptophyta; class Magnoliopsida; order Arecales; family Arecaceae; genus Cocos; species Cocos nucifera. The sequence continues at coordinate 30,478 of QRFJ01007572.1, forward strand.
TTATGAATAGTGCACTTTGGCTTATGCAGTGCCACTCCTCTTATAGGATCCTACAAGTCTACTACTTATGGCTGCCTCTGCACTTCCTCTAGGATAAATCACTCTCCATGCTGGTTCGCCATAGGTGTTTCACCATGCCTGACTAACTCCACATCAAACTAAACATGACTTGAGGTTGATGTTGAGGGCAAATCACTTGAATCCGAGAGCTTTCCCATGCTGTCCTATGTTGTCTTTACAACTCCATCTATACCTCTCAACTTCAAGACGATGCTTTTTTCATCAAATATCATATTCTGACTGATGACACACATCTGAGAATGTAAATCCCATAGCAAGAAACCCTTCACACCTCATGAAAATCTGATGAATATTATCTTCTATGACTTTGGGTCCAACTTGCTTCTGTCAGCTTCTTCTATCAAAGCATATGCAGGACAGCCGAACATCTTAAGGTTGCCAAGCTCCACCTTCTTTCCACTCCAGACAGTCTTTAGAAGTCCTCCATTCAATTTTCTATAGGGAGACCTGTTCACAAGAAAACATGCATAAAAAAGAGCATCACCCCAAAATGATTTGGGCAATGATGCCTACAGCCTTAAGCTTTTTGTAAGCACACTAACTGGCATCAACTCTCCCTGATACCAATTGATGTTCCATGATATTGCTTGAATGCCAATCATCCTTAGCATCACAAGCCCCGATACCATGTTGCAGAAGTCCTTGATCTTTAACATGGACCTGAAGAAACCTATGATGTTCTTTATATGCAGCAAACCACCGATCCTCCACTTGAATCTATGATGGGGCGCCTTCCTCCTTGGGCATGAGGGAGATGACCCCCTTCTCTAGGGCTTTTTCAAGAACCCTAGGGCGGCAACTCTAGAGAGAAGAAAAAAAGAGAGTTGAGGGAGAAAGGGTCGGTATTCCACACCATTCTGAAATCCTAATACAACCTATGTATCTATACAGAGCCATTAGGGCCGACCAAAAAACTCTCCGACTAATCCAATACATGAAAGCACTCACCGAGCTCACGTACATCCATGTCTCCCATGCTCTCATCTTTTGGATCTAGATCCGATCCATACATGAATTAACCCCCTTAAGACCTCTCAAACCAGGCCTTAAGACCCCTAGGATCATCCCAAACCCTAGCCCAAAATAGATCCTCGCATAACTTTGCTCGCACACTGAGTGGGCTTAGTCTCAGCACTGAGCCGACTAAGTTCCACTGGGTCAGCTCAGTCTGAAACTAAGCCGGCCCAGTCCTGTGCCATGCCAGCAGTTTCGAATGCGTAGCTCTCTATTTTGTCTATGCATTGAGACTTAGCTGACCTAATTTTGGACTGAGCTGGCTAATCTATAGAAAATTCTTTTTCTGTAGTCTTGATTCTCCGACTTTGGTTTATTGCTTCACCTTGTGTCCTAGGTCTCTGAAGCACCAACCAAGCCCCTAGAATCTCTAGAGCCAACCCCCTGACTCCTTTCGTGGCCTTCCAAGGCTTGGAAGCACTACAAATCCTCACAATCTCCACCCTGATGCTCCAAGCCTTGGCAAACCCCTTGACAATGACCTCCTACACGATCTCGCTGTCCCTGCACACTTAACAGCCCCTGTGCAAGCATCACCTCTGCCAATTCTCTTCAGCTATTGTGCATCCTTGAGGCCTTTGGGATGACCGCCTCCACCACTGAAAATCTTGGCTTGCACCTCTACACCATCCTAAAATTGTAGGATTCCTTCTGCTTAGTAGCTGCATCACTTTTTCAAGACTTTCCTGGAGAACCCGCAATGTTCCTATACTGGCACTCACTGCAAACCCTGACATGGTTTCCTCAGAACTATGTCTGTCCTCCTGTACATGCTGCTCCACCTGAAACTGTGCATCTCCAGTGCTGGTGCTAGGATATCGATCCTCCCGCACTCCTTTGCTCTAAACTCATATCAAATTCCTCTCCAATTGTGAAGCCACCTCTTCGGAGCTCCACCTATATTCAAAGTCCAACTATTGCCGCAGAAGTCGACTCTATCACCAAGTCCCTCGAGGCCAACCACCCAACACTGCACTATTAGGCCTACCATTGTACCTCGAACACCGTCGCTGCCCCTTCAAACCCTCCGCACTCTGTGGACCTCTTCAAAGCTATCTCGAATACCTCCATAACCAATGGGCACCTTCGAAACTCTAAAGCTCATCCAACTCTTCTAAAACCAGTGACTGAACCCTAAAGACTTCCACCCTAGTCCTTCTTTTCTATCCTTACACTAGCCATCGCTTCAGTTGCGCTCGGAGAACCATCCTCCATCTGAACCATGACTCTTCCTAATGCTCCTATAGAAGAAATCTAATCCATGATACTCCCGACTGCTAGAGTTGCCTCGGCGCTCCGTGAGACCTCCTGGCTCTTCCTTAGTCCTACTGTCAATCTTCCTGAGAAGCCCCTAACACCATCAACTGAGATACACTCCTTAGCTGCTGCACCACCAAGCCTCTCTCAGCCTCATGCCTCAGGATAGCACTCCTGCAGCACTCCAGCGCTCGCTGACTCATCTCTGCACCGCTCTACAACCATCCAGTCCTGACCTGTTGGACCTCCATCACTCCCAAGGCTTCGCAAATTCTTGCTCTGATCGAAATGCTGAATATATCTCTAACTACTTTCCTACCTTTCTGACACCGAAGGACGTATAGTCACTTCTTTAGCCTTCCTTTGATCATTTTTCCTTGGAAAACCTCTCTTGAACAGCCCTACACTGTCCATCTTCTTAGAGAACCCTGATGTTCTCTGCTGAGATACCTCCCTCGACTGCTGCATCGTCGAGCCTCTCTCTGTCCTGCATCTCTAGGAAAATGCTACTGTAGTACTCCAGCACATCCTACCTGTCACATAACCATCATACATCTCGGCCTTTCCACCAAGATTGATCAGCAAATCATTCACCAAATTTTTCTATCCTGAGAAAATCCTTTCCTGTTAATCCTCTCAACCTCCACCTTCAACCCGCTACTCCCAGTTGGCCAAACCACAGCAACAATAAGGTAGATTTGAGACATACCATGGAATCCTTATGCAGATTTTTGATTTCATCTTGTATGACTTCTCCTTCCTTTTCATGCACCATCAGGCTCTGATACCAGACGTAAGCGCATCAACTAGCATCACCTCTCCTTGATACCAATTGATGTTCCATGATATCGCTCGAATGCTAATCATCCTTGGCATCACAAGCCCCGATACCATATTACGGAAGCCCCTGATCTTTAACATGGATCTGAAGGAACCTGTAACATTCTCTATGGGTAGCAAACCACCGATCCTCCACCTAGATCTATGATGGGGCACCTCCCTCCTTAGGCTTGAGGGAGATGCTCCCTTCTCTAGGGCTTCTTCAAGAACCCTAGGATGACAACTCTAGAGAGAAGAGAAGAAGAGAGTTGAGAGAGAAAAGGTCTGTATTCCACACCATTCTAAAATCCTAATACAACCTATGTATTTATACATAGCCACTAGGCCCGACCAAAAAACTCTCCGGCTAACCCAATACATGAAAGCACTCACCGAGCCCATGTACACCCATGTCTCCCATGCTCTTATCCTCTGGATCTAGATCTGACCCATATATGAATTAGCCCCCTTAAGACCTCTCAAACCAGGCCTTAACTCCCTAGGATCATTCCAGATCCTAGCCCTAAACAGACCCTCATGTAACTCTGCCTGCACACTAAGCTGGCTAAGTTCTACTGGGTTAGCTTAGTCTGAAACTGAGCCGGCCCAGTCCTGTGCCATGCCAATAGTCCCGAATGCACAGCTCTCTATTTTGCCTGTTCACTAAGACTTAGTCGACCCAGTTTTGGATTGAGCCAGCTAACCTATAGAAATTTTTTTTTCTGCAGTCTTGATTCTCTGGCTTTGGTTCCTTGCTTCACATTGTGTCCCAGGTCTTCGAAGCACCAACCAATCCTCTAGAATCTCTAAAGCCAACCCCCTGACTCCTCCTGTGGCCTCCCAAGGCTTGGAAGTACCATAAATCCTCACACTTTTGGCCTTCTCTTTCAGTATCCAATTCATCCTCTCTACGACTCCATTCTGGTGAGTGGTCATCTTCACTATGTCATGACGTTTTATTCCATTTTCCTCATTGTATCTCCTAAATGCTAGGCTAGTATATTCTCTTCCATTATCAGACCTCAAACACTTCACTGGCTGTCCTATCTTCTTCTCCACCTCAGCTCTCTAGATTTTAAATCAGGCAAAAATATCTAATTTTTCCCTCGTTAGATAGATCCATATCTTCCTGGAGAAATCATCTATAAAGGTGACAAAATATCTCTCTCCACCTCGAGATGCAATAGGTGCTGGTCCCCATACATCTAAGTGAACAAGCTCCAAAATAGCTTTACTCTGCTTGGTACTACTGACAAATATAACTTTATGCTGCTTGTCATAGATAAAGGGCTCACATAGGTCTTCTTCTTCCTTTTTGATTGCTAGAATTAGACCTCTCCTGCTCAACTATGTGAGCCCTATTTAAGTGATCCATATGATAGTGCCACAGCTTGTAGGCTAGCTGCTCCTCCTATGCTGCTATAGATACCTGCACACTATCTGTAACCACTAAGCTCTCCATCCTGTATAGGTTGTTGCTCAGTCTTCTTTCTTTCATCACCACCAATGCACCCTTTGAAATTCTCAAACACCCATTGCCTAGCTAACAACTGAAAGAATATCCCTGTCCTTCCAAGTAACCCAAGGATATCAAGTTCTTCTTCAGTTCTAGCACATGCTTCATATTGCTGAGTGTCCGTATGACTCTATCATACATTATCATTATAATTATTCTAACACCAGCAACTTTACATGGATGATCATCTCCAAGACTTACTCTCCCTCCATCGGATGTCTCGTATGTTGAGAACCACTCTCGATGTGCAGTGTAATAGTGGGAATGTGTTGAATCCAGTGTCCAATGGTTGTCTAACTCTATTACTTCATCTAATACTATTAGTATGTCTTCTCCACTATCTTCAGATAGAGTACCACTTTCGCTGGTCGATCCACCCTTAGAAGTGCCATTCCTCTTTTTATTCTTTAAAAGTGGATAATTTCTTCTAATATGACTAGGTTGATGACACTTATAATATTTCCAAGCCTTCTAATTTTCTCAAGATTTTGATCTACCATTAAATTTGTCTCTGATTCTCTCCTTAGGCCTTCCTTACTTCTCATTCACAGAAAGCACCTCCGAATTAGGGTTTCTTCTAATTAGCCTCTCTCGTTGCTCGTTAGACCAAAGAACTCCAACCACTTTCTTAAAGTTTAATGTCTCTTTTCCATACACTAGAATAGTAATGAGACCATCATATACTATGGGCAGTGAACACAACAACAGGAGAGCTCTATCCTCCTCATCAATCTTCATATCAAGGCATATAACATCCGAGCAAACTTGATTGAACTTCTGAATATGGAAAACTAGGTCTCCTCCTTCGGACATCTATAAACTGTAAAACTGCTTTTTTATCCACAACTTGTTTGTCATATTTTTGCCCATATATGTGTTCTCTAGTTTCTGCCAAAGTTCCTTTGATGTGGTTTCCATGTCAATCTCTATTAGAACATCATCAATGAGGTACATACGAATCATACTGAAGGCTATCTTTTCAAGTTCCTCCCACTCTTTAGCAGAAATCTTTTTTGGTCTTTTGCAAGCCAAGACCTTATAGATTCTATTTCGCACCAGTAGATCCTTCATCCTTTGCTGCCAAAGGCTGAAGTTATCCTTGCCATCAAACTTTTCAAAGTTTGCCTTGATGACACTCGATGCCATCCCAACCAGATTCCAATAACCAAACACAAAAGAAAATAAATAGTGTTCAAAGAAATCTATTCAGTACCTTACCACAACACCAGGCGAAGCTTTGTCCTTTCCTCCACCAGATCTAACAACAGGACTTTGATATTAATTATTGGGAACAAATCCTTGCTACTTGAAGATTGCAAAAATAGCAACAAGGATCCGAAGAAAGAGATGGCTAACCTATGAAACCCTAGAAAACCCGAGGGCATGAAGAAGAGAGGGAGAACAAGAGAGGAAGACAGAAATTTCAAGGAGAAAAGGTTTGTATTAATTCTATGTCTATTTACAAAACTTAATACAAAATATATATACCTCATCAAATAAGATCCAACCTAAAAAATTCTCTTAGCTAACCTAATGTGATGCACTCACCGAGCCCATGTACATCCATGTCTCCCATGCATACACCCATTGGACAAATCCTAATCTAATCCATAGGTTAGCTCCCTTAGGACCTTACAAACCAAGGCCCTAAGTCCTTAGGATTAAACCCAATCTCAGGCTAGAATAGAAACTACATTCTACTCTGTTCACTACTCGAGCCAGCTCGATCAGCAATTGAGCTGGCTCAATGGTGATGTCTCCTGCGAGACCCTGAATCACCACTTTCTATTCTACTGCTTGGGCTGGCTCTCTCAGGGTTCTGGCTAGCTCAATTTTCACTCGAGCTAGCTCTGACAGGAACTAAGCCAACTCTTCCAATGTATCAACCTGATATACTTTTTGAACTTCTGCTCGAGCCAGCTTCTCAAGATTCAAGCGAGCTCTTCTCAGCTCAAGATGGCTCTTTTGCAGCTTGGGCTGGCTCTTCTAATAGGATCAAAGCCAGCTTTTCTAAAGCATTTATCGAAGCTTTTCGATGGTTGATTCCATTCGCTCCTTGATCTCTTTCCACCTACTTCCAAGGCTTGAGAGCACCATATTTGAGCTCATAGAAGAAACCTTCAGTGCCCTCTGAAAGTATAAGATGAAGTTGAACCCGACTAAGTATGCCTTTGAAGTGACTTCAGGGAAGTTCCTGGGGTTCATGATGTTGAGACAATGAATCAAGGTGAACCCAGAGAAAGCCATCCAAAAAATGACTATCCTAAAATTAATAAAAAAAATTCAGCATCTAACCGGGAAGATAGCAGCCCTGAATCATTTTGTTTTGGGATCAGCCAAGCGATGCATGCCCTTCTTTCAAGTTCTCAAGCTACCAAAGAACTTCTGCTAGACTCCTAAATGCCAACAAGCATTTGAAGAGCTAAATACTACCTCAGCTCACCTTCCCTCTTGGCTAAGCCCGAGCTAGAAGAGGAATTATTTCTACACTAGCAGTCTCCCTAGTGGCGCTTGCGATAGTCTTAGTCAAGAAAGAAGCGAAAGTGCAAAGGCCAATCTACTATATAAGCAGAGTCCTGAGGGATGCAGAAAAAAGATATACCAAATTAAAAGAACTAACCTATACCCTATTGATTACAGCCAGGAAGCTCTGGCCTTATTTTTAGGGGCACACAATTACTCTCCCTACTGATCAATCCATCAAGATAATTCTTCATCGACCTGACACCTCCAAGAGAATAGCAAAGTGGGTGATTGAATTAACCAAATTTAACATTCATTTTCAACCTCGGCCATCCATTAAAGCTCAAATACTGGCTAATTTTATGGTGAAGTGCACTATCTTGGATACGGTCGAGCCAGAGCTCCAAGAAGTTCATATCCCAAGCTCCCCTGAAGAAAAGAATGATCTTCCTAAAAACTCTTGGGTATTATATATTAATGGTTCATCAAATGCTTCTAGAGCAGGTGCAGGTTTGATTCTAATTAATCCAAAAGGGATCATGGCTAAATATGCTTGGTGCTTTGAGTTCCCTGCCACTAATAATGGAGCTAAATATGAAGTTCTGATTTTAAGACTGAAGATAGCTAAAGAATTGGAAGCCAAATATTTGAAGATTTATAGTGATTCTCAACTAGTGGTAGGACAAGTCAGTAACACCTTTGAAGCTAAAGAAGAAAGCATGAAGAAGTATCTAGAAAAGATGAATAGTTTAAGTTTGGCCTTTGTCAGGTTTGATATCCAACAAATCCCCAAGGCAAAAAATACTAGAGTCGACCTCCTTTCTATGCTAGACATCTTAGCCCAAAATAAACTATTTAGAAGAATCCCAGGTGATAATGCAAATCGATCATGAGCCAAGCTGAATTGATCTGTTAGTTTCTTATCTCAAAGATCGGATACTTTTTAGAGACTATAAAGAAGCTCAGAAGTTAAGAAATCAAGCTTCTCACTATATTCTATATGAAAATAAGCTATACAAGATATCATGCTCCTTACCACTCCTCAAATGCCTATGACCTTCCGAAGCTGATTATAACATGAGGAAAGTTCATGAAGAAATATGCGAAAATCATCTGGGGGTGAGATCTCTTCATATAAGTTACTTCAGCAAGGATACTATTGGCCAATAATGCATAAAGATGCGATGAATTATATTAGAAAATGTGACAGATGTTAGAGGAATGTGAGCATTTAGAGCTAGCCTGCTTCATAACTTATGCCATTAAGTGCACCTTGGCCATTTGCACAATGGGGTATGGATATACTCGGATCTTTTTCTATGGCATCAGGATAATGAAAGTTTCTGCTGGTGGTAGTAGATTACTTCACTAAGTAGGTTGAGATTGAATCTTTGGCAAAGATCACTAAAGCTAAAGTATAGGACTTTGTCTGAAAGTTGATAATTTACATATTTGGTCTACCACGGACGCTGATTACTGATAATGGATGCTAATTCATGGGACCAAAGTTCACTGATTTCTGTGAAAAATATTTCTCACCACTTCACATTAGTAGCTTATCCACAAGCAAATGGTGAGGCCAAGATAGCTAATAGAACTCTACTTCAAGGGATAAAAGCAAGGCTTGAAAGGGCGAAAAGAACATGGATGGACGAAATCTATCATGTGCTCTGGATTTACAGAACCATCCGAAGGTTGTCAAATGGAGAAACCCCTTTTGCATTGGCTTTTAGGATAGAGGCAGTGATCCTAGTGGAGCTTGAACTTTCTTCAGCGCGAGTTGAAGCATTTAATGAACAAAGAAATTATCAAAATCTTTGAGCCGACCTCAACTTGCTAGAAGAGAAGTGAAAGAATGCCCAAATCAGAATGGCAGCCTGCAAGTAGAAAGTAGCATGCTACTACAACTCTAGGGTTAGAAGCAAAATATTCAAAGTAGAAGATCTGGTGCTTCGATGAGTAGATATTTCACAACCTCAAAATCAAGAAAATCTCATCCTGAACATTGAAGACTCCTATGAGGTCATAGAAGTCATCCGACTAGGAACATATTACCTAAAGGAGCTTAGAGCATCAACACTCTCGCGACCTTGGAACTCAAAAAACTTGCAAATGTACTGTCAATGATCTTGCTTCAACAAAATTTTCTTATTTCAATATTATTGTTCCTTGGCGCAGAACTATATGATGGCAGGAAATAGCTTAATCAAGCTCCATCCTTAGATGAAGTAGAAGACCTCCGATTGTTTAAGACAGAAGGAGGGGAGGGGTCCTTTCAGCGGTCCTTTTATGGCCCAATGACTTTGTTAGGGATAAGAGGAGGACCTCGCCCTAACAAAGGTAAAAGCCAACCATGTCAGGAATAGGAGGAGGACCTTATCCTAACATGGGTCAAAGGAGAGAGGCCCTCTTAATGGCTCTTCCATACCCTAATAATCTTGTTAGGAACAGAAGAAGAACCTCATCCTAACAAGGGTAAAGGCTAACCATGCCAGGAACAAGAGGAGAACCTCGTCCTGACATGGGTGATGATCTCATATTGTTTAAGACAGGAGGGAGAGGCCCTTTCGATGGTCCTTTTGTGCTCTAATGACTTTGTTAGGGGCAGGAGGAGGATCTTGTCCTAATAAAGATAAAAGCCAACCATGTTAAGAATAAGAGGAGGACCTCATCTTGACATGGATCAAAGGGAAGAGGCCTTCTCAATATTCCTTTCATGCCTCGATGATCTTGTTAGGAATAGAAGAAGAATCTCATCCTAATAAGGATAAAGGCTAACCATGTCAAGAATAGGAGGAGAATCTCATCCTGATATGGGTGAAGATCTCCAATTATTTAAGATAAGAGGAGGGGAGAGGCCCTTTCAATGATTCTTTTCTACCTCAAAGACTTTGTTAGGGATAGGAGGAGGACCTCGTTCTAACAAAGATAAAAGTTAACCATGTCTAGAACGAGAGAAGAACCTCATCCTAACAGGGGTGAAGACCTCTGATTGTTTAAGATAGAAGGAGGGAAGAGGCCCTTTCAATGGTCCTTTTGTGCTCTAGTGATTTTATTAGGAATAGGAGGAGGACCTCATCCTAACAAAGATAAAATCTGACCATGTTAGGAATAAGAGGAGAATCTCATCCTAATAGAAGAAATGACCAAATATGTTAGGAACAGGAGGAGAACATCATCCTAACATAGGAAAAAAATCTTTAATATTTAAGAATGGAGGATGATTTCATCCAAGCAGAAGTCATGATCGACGACAAATGGGATCAGGGAACCTCATCCAGGCATGAAAGATGCAAAGAGCCAATTACGCTAACTGAAAAAAAACATACCCAAGGGCCATCATCATCAAAGATTATATATGTTGCAGCGAACTACAACCATTCTTGAAGGACAGCTCTACAATTATAACCACAAACAAAGGAGGAAGAGGAAGAGTGAAAAACTACGTGAGCATATGACTGAGATGAAGCAATCAAAAGAGTATTTTTATTAAAATAAAAAGTTTAATATATGAGAAGGTCCATAAGATCAGTTACAGAAAAAAGGGAGACAAAGTCCTATTCAGGGTTGGACTTCGGACTACCAGCTCCAGCCATCATAAGAGAGAGTTTTAGACCTTCAACCTCCTCCTAGAGTCTCTATCAAGCTGCCAAACTCTTCCTCAGCATCCTCTCCCATCTACATGACTCCTCCATCTCCCTCAGTCTTTTTCTTTAAACTATAGATTCGGCTTTGGCATCCTTCATGATCTCCTATTGGTACAACATTTGAATCTTCAATTCACGCAGCTCGGCTTTGTCTTTTTCATGCGCTGCGAATAGACTCTCTAGAGTACCTCTCAAAGAAAGATCCTCCTATGAGTCTTTGCTCAAGCTAGCTTGAACTTTATCTGATAGTTACTGCTAAAGTTGGATGATCTCACCATCAGTCTTTTGGAGTTTATATTGAAGGTCAGCAACTTGATCGCACCAACCTCGCCTATATGAGTCTTTGACTGCTTGTAACTGAACCTTTAATTTGGAGAACCTTTTCAACCAATCCCAACCATACTCAGTCTGATTGGTGGACCATGCTAAATCTATTGGGAATTGTGTCCCAAAGCCAATCATCAACCTATTGACGATTGAGCCATTTTATAATTATAATTAATTTATTAATTAATAAAAATATTTTGGCATCTTTTTCATCATAAGTTTACATCTTCTAATGAACTCCATTATTGTGATGAAGTTCTTAGGACTGTTTAGTTTTCGATAAAGAGAGAATTTATTGATTAGTCCTTAAATTTGTTCACGACCAAATGATAGGCTATTAATTAGGACAACAACGTCTATCAAGCATAGATCGCTATATGCCATATAGGTTGGTTGTCCTCTTAACCAAGGAGTGTGGAGACATTGGTATGGCACACAGATGAGATGTTGTTAGATATGTGTGCCCTAGAAGCCAGAATTGGCTGACACTTGTAATACACTTCTAAGGGCAAAATTATGATTTTGACTATAAATAATAAAATGGATTTTTTTCTATCACATAAGCGTATTTAGTGTCTGTGATACATCCCTTGCGTTAATGGTAATGATAATTCATATTTTCAAGAGTTGAAAATTTAAGACATGAATTTTTATTTATTAACTCATAAAATGCTCCTGACCGTAGGATCGTCATGAGGATGGTGATTGATCCGAAAGGTTAGTATACAATCGCTTCTTTATAGTAGATGAGTCTTGAGTCTACGGTGTAGAGGCACCAGAGCAAAAGTATAGATACTCATGAAAGAATGAGGGTATTGAGCGTGACCACCTCGAGTAGTCATAAGAAAGTCTACCTTCTCATCGATGACTGACTCGATGCTGCAGTGGTGTGTCTGGTTCTTTTGACCTGAGGTGCATCGGCAGTTCATCTTGAGGGTGTTATAGTTTGACTACACCATGATTCGAAACCCTGAGGTGCATTGGAACCTTGAGGTGTATGCTGGCTATAGCATATTCATTGTAGGAATTGGATTGCACCAAGATGGAATCTATCTACCTTGGTGGATGAGGAGCGCCTATGATAATCATGAGAATAAGTCCATAAGCCCATGCCATGGTAGAATGTGAAATAATAGAAAGAGTTCCTATTAAGGTTTTCACATCAGACTTGAATTGAATGATTATATCATATGATAGGAATTAGGGTTTGACGAGTTCACCTTAACCCTAATTAATCGGGGCTCAAGATAGAAGAACTAATCAACAATATGCACCAAGAGGTTATTTTCAGTTTTGATGGTTGCCACCATATGCTGCTAGGTCACTGGTGGATTTTGGGAGAACTAGAAGATTTTGATAATCGATCGTTTAGTTGTCTGAATCAGAAAAGTTTTGATCCATTAAAAGGAGTTTCGACGATGTCGGATGATGGAATCATGACATATCATTAATAGAATGAACCTAATAGATCACACAAATAGGATTTGGATTAAAAATCAATTTGACTAACCAATTTAGTTGATTCGAATAAGATTCAAAGGTCAAGAAATCATGCTAGCACACGATTGAGACTAATTCTCCTTTTTTCTATCATAAAGTTATCTCGATTAAGCAAATGAGTTGTGCTCATCAGGTACCTTTACTTGATTGATGGAGCTTGTCCAAGTCAGAAAGGTGTCTTAATTTATGTGATAAATTTAAGACAACACTTACCATTTTTCATTACCTACTAATTCTTGTACTTTGACTTGGTCAAACGTTGACCTTTGACCCTTGGAAATCCTCCCATGTGTCATGCACTTATTGGAGAGCAGATAGGGGCTTGTCCCCTCTCTAAAAACTAGAAAGAAAGGGGGTGCATGCCTAGGATGGCGTGCGCCCATGGATAGGGATGCTAGAGTCCCATACGGATGGAACTCCAGGTTGCTTGTTGGATTCAAACTAGGTGACCCTCACCTATAGACTTTGATCAGTCTTAGGTGCCATCTTAGGATGAATCCATGAGTCTCTTATCCCACCAATCAGATTTAGATCTGATTGAATGAGGCAACGTGATTGGCTGGGGTGATGCAGCACTGCATGGCGCAGCAAAGTTTATAAATAGACCCTATCTGCATCCACTTTTAAGAACTTCTCTCCTAGCAATGCCCCAAGGCTGCCCCTCTCCCTTCTCCATGCCAACATCTAGCCCTCTCTCTCCTCTCCACACCCAAGAAAGTTGGGTTCTTCAGATTAGTGTGAGTCAGGCAAGAAAAGGCTGACGAAAAAGGAAGAAGGCAGCATTGCTACAGAGACGACGGATGATCTTCAGAAGGTATTTTGAAGATCCTCCAAATCAGATCCAGATCTAATTTTTGGAGAAAAAATTAGAAGAAGAAGATCTCCATATCTAGCCCAAGTGGATACCAGTAGAGGCCAGACACTTGTGTGGCTAGATCCAGAATCTCAGAACTTTTGCAGGATCATCAATGGGTAATCAGATTACACAAGATCAAGGTAAAATTAATTTAGTTTTAGTTTAATTTAATTTTTTTATTTATTAGATTCTAATATCATATCTAAAAAGTATCAGATATGATCTAAATCTGAGAGGAGAAAATTTGAAATATGCCTCTCGATTCAATTAGATCTGAACGAATTTGACCTAAAAAATTCGGGATTCTCCTTCAACTGGTATCAGAGCTAGGCTCTTATTAAATTTATTTAGATCTAATTTTAATTTGATAAATTAGTGATTTTAGATATCAGATGAGACGTGATTAGATCTGAAATCAAAAAATAAAAAATTAAAATTAATTAATCTAGATCTAATATGTATGAGATACATAACTAGACTAGGAATAGAATTGTTCTATTTGTAGTCTAGCATAATCATATTTTCTATTTGATTAAATATAATTTTTAGACCTATTTATTTTTTATTTTCTAATATTATAAATATTATAATCAAATCTAAAAATAAAAAATAAAATAAAATTAATTTGTTCATATGAGATATGATAGTTGCATGTTTAGACTAGTTGTAGAATAGTTCTGCAAATAGATCTAGGATTAAATTTTATTGATAGATCAAATTTTAATTTAATTTTAGATGATTATGAGATAATTAGATTTAAAAATATGAGCATGATATATGTGATATATACAAAACATATTTTAATTGATCTTTTTTTATATGAGATATATGCTTGATCTAATTAGTTTTGAAATTAGTTGTATTCTGATTAGGTGTTCCTTGGCCGTCGATCATAAGAATAAAGTAGAGCTTAAAGACCTCTCCTCCATTCGATGGTATTCTTATATGTGCAGGGTGCTGTGCTTCGTCCTTAATCAAAATTGAAACTTACTTTTGCAAATCCTAGATTCTGAAATTCTAGGATCTTATTTACTATTTTATTTAAGAACCCTGAATTAATTAAGATAAGTTTATGAAATATCATTAGGTCTAAATGAGAATTTTAGATCTATGACATATTCATAAAATTGGGTTCAGGCTTGGTAGCTCAATAGGTCTAGCGGTTGACCAAATCAATCAAGAGTGGGTTAGATGGTATCAACAATGCTTAAATTATCGTAATAGATTAAATCTGGGTCAAGATTGAGTCACGTGAGTGATCAAATCAGCTAAGACCAATTAAGCTCAGTGGTTGGAGTCTGGATTGTAGGCTAATCGATTGATTCTGTCTCAAAATTTGTGTCTTAAGGGTAAGTCTGGCGATATGATTGACTGGTTTTTTATTGGGAGCTACTCGACTCGAATGCATTTTGAGTTAAGGATATCTTTCGGTATTATCTGGCCATGTTTGTTGACTCAGTTCTGATCTGAGGTGGTCAATAATCCGACAATCGATGCACTAGGTAGTCATATGGTTATGACTATGTCAAGTTTTTAATGAGACTAAATCAAATTTTTAAGAAAAGATAAAAGGTCTTCCCATTATAGATGTGCGGCTCTTTCCGGTGATTTTCGCGATTGGTTCAGTGGTAGTGTCGAAAGATGCCATGTCTATTAGGCATTGGATGCTACAGGCTGCAGGATGATTGGCTCAATATTTGGATACGGGAGACAATTAGGAATAATCTGTACATGGTGGATCTGACTTAACTGAGTAGATCAATGTTTGGACATGGTGAGATTCATGAATTAGAACCATGTTTGGGTCATCATGATTAGAATCATTGAACAGAGTTGTTATTATTAGCTAACCCATCACCAATAATTGTTAGATGAGGTGATGAGTCAGTTGATGGCTGCACATCCACTAAAAATCAGTTCGGGATTTTCGCATTCTACAGAGAAGTGTAGAATCCAAGAAAATAGTGGAGCTAATTTATTTTAAAATTCCTAACAAATTGGTTAAGTCTTAATTACAATATCTAACTGAAACTTTGACTCTTTATAGAATGTCTGCATCCAATCACTAGCATGAATCTTGGACACCATAGACTGATCGACAAATTACAAGGATTGGCCCAACTTCAAATCATTTTGAGTTTTGAGATGTTATCATGTATGACGGACCCTTTTACCAGCATCTCTGCTGAACAGAGAGCATGGATAAATGAGGTTGATTAATAAAGCCAGATACTACATGTTGGGTTCGATGTTCGATGAGCTTCAGTGCAATGAAGATATCAGGACTGCCAAATTTGCTCACTATAGGAGATATTGGGAATAGAGTCGTGTAGCCAGTATAAGTCACTAAACGACTGTTCAAGGCTAAGATGTGCGATAGGCAGTCAGTCCAAGATCATTGTCTGATGATGATCAAGATTTGAAGAGTTATAAGCTCAGGTGAGGTTAGACTTGTTGCATGATATAATCTGCAATCTTGACTGATACATAGGCAGTTCATCATGAACTACCATAATACTTCAATTCCCTGCCGATTATGAACAGCTGGTTATCATTGAGCTTTCCATGAAAGGTTCTAAAGGCTTAGTACTTGCTATG